>JAFHBW010000598.1:0-19981 GCA_019022765.1 Westerdykella sp. P71
CCCCCGGCCCCCGAAACAGGAGTTCCACTACCCTAAAAGTAGTGCAGTAGCCTCATATTAGACGGACAAGTTTGAATCCAGGAGAATTCCTCCTGCTATGCTCGCGTCAATGTGGTGGCACCCTTCCAGCTTCGTCTGTCTGTGCGCGGGCGCTCTACGTCACGACCCCGTCTCGTGGGATTGCCACGCCTGTGCTGCCCACAGACGCGTCTGTAACTCCGATTGCTATTTTTCTTCGTGCTGGTCATGCATGTATGGAGTGGCTGGAACGTGATGGTGGAAGGTGTTGAAGTGTCCACTCCGGTTATCACGCGCCTGCGAGGCTATGGATTGCACCGTTGGGGCCAAACGCACACGCATGCGGCCTGGGTAATGATAAAGTGATGTTGCCATTGCCCTTGGAAAGAGAACGGAGGTGTTCCTGCCGCCGCGGAGCTGTTGGAGGGTGTTGCAGCAACCAGAGAAAAACGTCGAACCTTGGGAACGGGAGCAGGCGCAGCGACTGAGACTCCATGCGGAGTTCGCTTTTGAGTGGCCCAGCCCATGCATAGAGCACATCTATTCTGGTCTGTATTAAGTTCGTGTCCTAATTGGAGTCCTCGCTCATAATGACCCAGGTAAAGCGGCATCGCGCAGCCCCGAAGGCTCGAGTCCAGACCTGAGACAGAATAGCGATCAAGGTGAGTGCTTCAACACTGACGCTTGCCCAATTCCTTTCCTTACTGACCCGGTAAACAGTTGTTCCCAACGCTTCGGAGAACACGGAAAATGAGCTTCAACGTCAAGATTCCGAACCTTTCCGTCGCGGGTCTGGCGTACATGGTGGAACTCGGGAGGGTAAGACGGTGGAGACGAGACCGACAACATTGCGCGCTAGTTCCACAAACCGTCTCCATGGCTGCGGATCAGCGCAGGCCGATAGTACCAAGAAATCATCAAGAATGGCGATTGCCGCCGACGACGCGCTCGTTGAGCTTGCGACTACGATGAACGCCGATGTGTTGACAACGGAGACCTCTTGGACTGGTGATCGATTGCAGCTACCACTATATAAGCGAAGGAAAACTGCCAGCCTTGACGAACCTCTACAGGTCATTGCAGCAGCAGGTGACGGTTCAATAGACGGATCTGAATCCGGCAGTCTCCCAGAAAGCCCCGGCATAGGACCTAAGATTGACTTTTCGCTCGATTCCTCCCGGCGAACCCTACGGAAACTGTCAGGAGCTGCGACGCAGCTCGATGGAAAGGCCAATGGCACTAGGTTTCCGAAGCAGCAACAACTCGCACTGCAAGTCGCAAAAGGAACGAAAAGGAAAGGGAAACAAGTCCAAAGTTTCGAATGGCCTGAGGGGCGAAAGGTAATCTGGCGAAAAGATAACCCAGGACGGCCCTTGCCAGAGCGGGCGGTAATGCCCAGGCGTTCTCCCATTGGAAGTCATGCACCTGACCCAGGTACGAACATCTTGCACTTGGGTGATTGCAAAGTCTCGGCCGTGGAGATTCTTACGGTAAGATTGCTTTCGTCATCGACCGTTAGGCAACCGAATGCTCACATTCAACAGTATTTCCCCACTCACACCATCTGGAGGGAGGTAATGTGGCGGCTTTCCAACAACGGCTGGACGGAAAATGACATGGTTCAATTTATTGTAAGTACAACGCAGTCCAAAGGTCCCAGATCGCCTGCTGACTCCGCATGCAGCTCTGGTGCCGTCAAGTCAACGACCCCAAAGCCCTCAGATCCACGACTCTGCTTAAGCAACGCTGTACGACAAAGGTGTGGGCTGAAGAGCAACAAAGGACGCTTGAGACGGGCCGCGTGACCAAGTTTGACTTCGAAAACGCGAACGACGCGCGGGGCAACGCAGACCCGCTCCATGACTATCGTCTAAGAGATCTTGCGGAAGGAGTCGTCCACCATCCTAAAGGCGAAGATACTTACATCTTGACGGCAGCGATCGATGTCGCCATTAAGAACAAGGATGACGTTTTGCTCAGTGGCTTCACGCAGTACGTCCAGGACAATTGGCAGCTCCTCGACCCCAAGCGACCCCTGACACCTCAGGGTGTCAACCCCGATGTGGAGTCTGCGAAACGATGGCACGGTTCCCAGCAGGTGACTGCATATATGAATTCGATCGGATATGAGCGCCTCTGAGCGGCCGAATCCATTCCTCAACTCTTTCACGAGCTCGACTCGAGTGTACGCATGTATGGAAGAAGAATGTCACAGGAAGGCTCAGTCCTCCACATGAGCAAACATACGAGGGACAGAAGGCATTTGCTCAACCAGATGCTTTGTAGGAGTATCTGTACATTTACATGCCTGGATTGTTCTTGCTTGCGATCAAACCAACGGAGGTTGAAATAGGGTTGAGAGCACGGACCAGTGCACCCGCTTAGCCCCTGGGCAACAAACAACCCTCCGTTGAAGTTCGATCATATGGCAAGCACCGTGGTAGATATGCGCTTGGGCAAAATAAAATAGAATCACAGTCTTCTTTGAAATATAAGGTGGGAGGAAGTGTTTATCACGTGATAGTATTCTCAATCAGGTTAGGTCGTCTCGGCATCCTTGATCTGTCCAGGTGGAAGCCACGAACCTTGGAACGGACCTGGACAGAGTAGAGTATGCATTTCCAACAAACGAGTCATCTTGTCCATCGGATGCTCTAGTGTTACCTGCAGCCGCATCTCGCGAAAGCTTGTTAGATCCCGACAACGGGCTGCGATGACAGGAACGCACATTTGCATTGGGCCTGCTGCTTTTTCGCTCTGTTTCCATTGCACTCAGTGACAGTCGCGGAAACAGGAAGAGCTCTGAGCGTATGGCAGAATTCAATTCTAGACCCGGAACACCATGCTGTGGTCTTGTCCAGAGGCACATTCCTACGATGCCTGAGCCAAGGGGTCGGTTCCCTTGCTGTCTCTCTTCACCTAAAGGGCCCATGCTTGCATATGTCCAGCCCACGCACAATATTCGACATTCCTGAGAGTACATTCCTGCGAGCTTGACGCGACGGCCAGACGCGATTTTTTCCACCCTAAATTATGTTCGACATCACTTATTTGGGTCGGTATCTCACGTTCTTTGCTCATCCAAAGTCGCTCGTTGTTCTTTATCAGGCACAATGCCTCGTCCATCATTTTTGTCACTCTTTTGTGCTACTACTTTCCTAATCTGCCTCCAAGCTCGCCAGGCTAACGCTAGCTGGTTCCCTCGCAACATCCAGCAGCAGAATGTTACCGTGACGAGAGATCCTCAAGAGACGGATGGTATCAACGTCATAATTGTGAACAACGATGAAGTTGCGGTCACTACAACAGTGACTGCCATTGCTGTTCCCCCATTTGCGAACACATCCATCCCAGTTACCGTGAACGTCCCGGAATCTTCCCTTGTGGCAAATGGGAACTCAACAGTGGTCGGTATAATGGGAGTCATCGCAAACCGGGACGTCAACTAAGATACACACACAGGTGACATCCGAGTCTACGCCGATTCCGTCCTCTGATCGTACTTCCACGTTTTTCAACTCCTCTATAGCTACGGCACTCCCGCTTTCTAATTTCTCATCATTCAGCGTCAGCAACATCGCCACTGCTTGGAATACAACGACCACGGCCTCCTTGGACGATTGGCGAGCCCACCCCGGTTTTCAACTTTACAGTTGTTTTGCCGACAGCTACACCGTCATCCGAACCGCCTACCCCCGGCAATGCAACTACAATAGGATCGTCCCCTGCTTCGGCAGTTGGACCATCTGTCTCGAACTCTTCGGACATCGCAGTTCCAACGCGTGTAAATGCTACTACAGGGCCGAGCTCGCTGCCAACAATTCCTTTTTCGACAGATGTACCTCTCAACAGCTCCATCTTCAACTCAACAATCGCCGCGGGTCCCACCATCACGTATGAGCCCACGACAATCGCTAATTCTTCAGGCATCGCGGTACCCACCGATATCCCGGCCTTCAACTCATCAACGACTACCAATGGCTCTAGCTTTGTAACCATATCTACCGTTCAGTCCTTCAACATATCCAAAACTTCAGCTGCGTCGGTAACACTACCAACGAACTTCCAATCTTCGAATCTATCCGCTACTGTTAACTCATCAACCGTGGCAAGCACGACCCGGTCTGCTGCGACCAGCGTCGGCATAGTAACCGTGACATCCGTTTCAACTGAGACCCCAGTACGTCAACCGACATCACTCGGTATCTTGGTGCTTTGATAGCTAACAGACCAGATCACCATCACTGTGGTTGACAACCCTTCTACAATTACATCAACTGTTTTTGCTGGTACTTCTACAGTCTATCTAATAGGAGATAGCCGGACCATATTCAACATTACGACTGCGACTTATACAGAGACTTTGACTCCTGCTCCGGTCCCTACGTAAGGTGGTCGACAACGTTTGAGGAGTTATTGGCTTCGCTAACGGAGACGAAGAACTATACTTGGCCCAACCGTTACGGAAACGTCTGTATTAACACTCAATGCAAGCTCTCTAACGGAGACCGTCACAAGGTATCTTCGACTTCACTGTGGTCTGGTTATCGCATTCGTCGCTAACACTGCATCAGTACTGTCACCAATCAGCCGATTGTCCTGAGTTATGTGAGCACAAGCACAGAGATATCCACGCTGACCACTACCGAAACATCTCTTGTCAGCGCTGTCAGCGTAGTAACGTCCACGAGTACGGAATATGTGCCTACGACATCAACCGAGATATCTGTGGTTGCATTAACTTCTACATCGACGGAAACAGAAACACAAAGAGAAACAACCACAGCGACTGAAACATACATCAGTACGGAGACTGAATTGGATGTGACCACTGTGTACGAGCCTACTACAACCACGCAATGGATTCAACAAACTGTAACAACGACCTCAATCTCAACAACAACATCAATCAGCACACGTACCATTAGATTCCCCTTCACAAGGACCGTAACGAGGACTCGAACTGTAAGAGTTCCAACGACTAGAACACGCACAAGGCTTGTACCGACGACGGTCACGGCCACCACCACCCTGCCCAGGCGGACCAAGTTTATTACTGTGACCCATACCGCTACTATCACGGTATGATCATGCGCTGGCCTTTGTGATGACGAAAGCAAAGGAGCGGCCGGGCTGCAGGCCGCAGGTGAACACGGAATACAACGTCCTGTTGGCACATTCTTGGATAGTGAGGCAACGAAGCAAAAAGGGGCTTGGCGAAGTACTGTTTGCAAGGGTTCGTACAAGATAATGCTAGCGCTGCGAACCGCTATTTCTCCAGGTCATCGGTACCTGCTCTCGAAAAATACACGATGCTTTCGTACGGGGTTGGTACCGTGGCCAATAGTGATTTGCCCAGACAGTGCAAAACCTGCTCTTGGACTGTTCAACTCGTCCATCTCCGCCCGATCTGCATCGTTTCCCCTCCACGCCCTCCTCGCAGTAAGAGAACCTAACGCAGAGCCGCCTCCTTATGCACAACCACATTATCGAAATGCTCAAAACAGAACTTGCCCCCCACAAAGCACGTGATCATCCACTTGAGCCACACCATCCCAAACGGCACGCGATGCTTCCTCAATTTCCCAAAGGCAAATATAACCGTCTCGATCGCGTGGGCCCCAAATAGGAAATAAAACAGGCCGCTTTGGATCCAGGTAGCGGCTTTCAGCGCAGTTGGCGACCTTGCGAGAATATAGTCGTAAAGGGGTGAGCCGGGGGCCAGGAGTTCGCGCCGCGAGGAGAGGAGCATGATGATGCCGCAGATGGTAGTGCTTTTGCCCAAGTGGCCGGCGGGATAGGAGTAGGTGTCGATCTTGACGGGTGTGGTTGCCATTTTTGCGGTGTGGTTCCTGGAGATTTGGATAAGGTGTTTTATAATGGCGGCCTCTCTGAAGCACTTCAGGTTCATGAGTATTTGTATCGATCGACCCACATGTTTGCCCAGACATCATGGAGACGTTGCCGAAGATCGAGTCAGCGCGATATTCACGAACGCCCCACTTCTACTAGCCTTGCGTGGTTAGCGTGCTCAATGCTATGTCTCCCAACAACACAATCATTCTTCCCGCAACATTGGATCTATTCGTCTCGATATGCTGGAAGCGACATTTCGGGAGGCGCCTTTTTGATCTCTGGTTTTTATGGAGCGACCGCTGACACAGATGAGGGCCCTGGAGGAAATTCTTGCAGCTGGCGAGCTCTTTGGACTGAGGATCTACCCAATGGATTATCTTTCCTCCTCTTCTCGTTCAGGCATCCCAAGGAACGCCCACAGAATCAGCAGATCATAGATGGCTTTCATCAATCCCGCACCGCTCAACATGACCACCCACAGCTTCTTGCCGGCTAGGACCCCCGATGAGCCAATCCCGCCTGCTTGCGCAATCGTCTTAACAATGTTCACGACCCCCAGGATAGCCGTCCTCTCCTCGCTCCTTACAGCTGCGGCAAGAAAGGCCTGGCGCGGGGCTTGGTCCATACTTTGGGTACATGCGCGAAGGCTCAATAATGCCATGGCGACCCATGTTCCCGCTCCTCCTGCTTTAGGAAGTGGGACAAGGCCCAGGAAGATTGCTGAAGGAAGATGAGTGAAGGTCATTGTTTTGAGCGGACCCAGACGTCTGGCAAGCGGCAGTGCGGCGAAATTCGAGAGTGTCGCGAGAATGTTGGTCGTGAAGAAGAGCGTCCCGAGTGCTCCGGCGCCGATCTTGTGGTACGTCGTGAAGAAGTATGTGAGCCATGAGGGCGACGCCATTCCAGAGGCAAAGGAATCGAGTGCGAATAGGAATATCAGGCGGAAGAGGATGGAGAGAGATTGGGACGATATGTGAGGCAGTAAGGATTGAATTTGAGCGCTGAGTCGGGACAGGAAGGTTGCTTGTGGAGTCTTTGGGTCATATATCCTGGCATTTCGTCCATTCGGTGCGCGTCCTGGTGTCTCCTCATCACCTTCTGAGCCGGTGTCGCTAAGAAGGTCTTCATTTTCCAGTTCGAGTACCTCATGATAAGCAGGACCTTTCCTCTCAAGCTCTACTCCGTGGCTCAAAAGTAGCGTTAAGACCAATTTCACAATCCCAAGGGTGCCGTAAAGGACGAAGACTACCCGATATGCCTGGAGCTCTGTCCATCCGGCGGATGTTGACAGCGCGTGAATCGTCCACCCGCTAATTACGGTTCCCAGTGCAGCCCCGGCTGTGCCACACATGGTGTACCATACAAATATGTCGCTTCGATCATCTTTCTCAGTCAAGTGGGAGAGGATTGATTCTTCAACGGCTCGAAATGGACCAATCTCGTTCCCGCTTCAAACGGTTAGAACATTTCCGTTCTCGGTAAATTGAGGCACTCACCTCGGACTGATGACGCCCACAACACTGGCGAGGAGCAGAACCCAGTATTGGCTACTCAAGGCAAACACAACACCGCTGGACACCATTAACATGGCTCCAGCGGCGAGAACCTTGCGCCGTCCCACTTGATCAGTGATAATCGTCAAAACAAAGCTGATGACGACATCCCCAAGCATCGTCAGCGTCATGAACAGCCCAACATGTTCATCAGATATTCCCAGGCTCGCCAGGAACTGGACGAGGATGATATATGATGCTCCATAAGCGAAGAGGCGGAAGAACCGCTGTAAGAACAGGAGCTTCACATCTCTGCTAGATTTGATGACAGTAGAGAGGCCAGCACCTTTCGCCAAGCGGGCGAAGAAGGAGAGATCCTGCATCGCGGAGGTCTTTGCGTGGAGTTTGCATGAAGTTGGAGAATGTGAAAATGTTTGCGATGACGCGTCGTACCTGATATTCGCAAACCAGAAATGCACTCATTTTCGCGAGGGTAACCCCGCAGTCGAGGCCAATCACGACGCCTGCGCGACCGCCTCAGTAGAGGCTAGGGAACATAAGCAGCTAATGACTGGTTGGGAAAATCTGGTATCCCCGTCAGATAGTCCTACTACACTTCGCCACGCCGAATGATTCGTCAATGTGAATAACTAATAAGGGATAGGTATATTTCTGACCGCATGTTCTTTTTTGGAGGCGACTCTGGGAGCACACTTCAAGACCAGGCAATAGATTTCTAGTCGGGCGCCGCATCAAATCACCAATACAATTCCGATGGAGAACCAGAGCGAATCATATCGCTCATTGCCACATATGCTTCGTCGGACGGCAGCAAATGCGACCATGGCAGCACCGTCGATGTCATCATGGAGGAAAGTCGTCGAGGCTTTTGCATACGCGATTCGACCACAAGCCACATTTGGATGGCTTAGTCGCAATTATCCAATGTCGTCTATTGTCCATGCTTCTATTTCAAGGCCGTCTATACTCTTGAAAATGTCTCCACCAACTCTTGGGGTATCTAATGCAATGCCGTCCAGCCGATCTTATACAGGTTGTACGAGGTCTCATCCCCACGTCCAACTCCCCGCCTCTTCTCCAATACGTCTTTCCCCAGAATCTGCAGCGTTTTCCCATTCTTCTTCGGGCAGTCGTCGGCCGACAATGCAGCCTCCACCGTGTCCGCGATGCCTTCGAACTTCCCAACGACTCGCACGGTCACTATCAACCAAAAGAGACAGTCTTCATCCAACAGCAGGCCAGCACAATCTCTTAGCCAGGTAGCATGCTCAGGTGCGTATATGACGTCTGCGGCAACAACCATGCTGACAGGCTTGTGCAACGGAGGATCCAGAACCGGCGCTGACCAGTCCAGCATCATGGTCTTGACAGGCGCCTCGTCGCTTGAAGGGAAGTTCGTCCGGATATTGAGCCAAAGGTTCTCGAGCACGGCAGGATGATAGTCCGTGGCCACCAGGGTCGAATCGGAGATGGACATGTGCGGGAGAAGTTTCGCGAGAGTGAGACTGACGAGGCCCGTCCCAGCGCCCAGTTCCACGACCGTGCTTCCGGATTCCAGTTTGTCGAGGCCGAATTGAGCGGGAGATGCGCACATCAGCTCGGAGAGCACGATGGATGCGCCCCAGCTTTGAAGTCCGACGTCTGTGTGATCAGTGGTTGACAGGGGTGCATCATTGAGGCGCACTTCGATGTGTGAGGAAGAGAAAGGTGTCGGGAAAGAGAAATCACGGGTCAGTGCCTGGTCGGTGTCCTCGTCTGAGATGTCACTGAAGGAAGCGAGGATGAAGGCGGCTTCGTCTACGAGTTCTGCGTCGAACGAGAGCTCCTCGGCGCGTGCGATTAGAGCGGTTAGCCATCGCACAGCAAAGTCACGCTCAAAGGTGTCAGCGCGCAGTGTAGCGTTGAGCTCGTCTATATCGGATGTCTCGTCGTCTTCATCCTCATCTTGCGAAACGTAGCCCGAGTCGGTGGGTGGCAAGGCCTGGGATATCACGTCCTTGGCATCGGAGTTGTTTTGAAGGGAGACGGATAACCGTCGAAGCGGACAGTACAGTTGGCGAAGATTCCATAATGCGGTCCTTATCTGCTCCTCGGTTGCAGTACGGATTGCCCGCACGGGCGGCAAGCAACTTGTTGGGGAAAGGCAGCGACTGGTGATGCTCATTATTGTATGTCTTCAAAAAAGTGGAACGAACGGAGGTTAGGGAAAGAATGCATGAAGAAACGAGTGTACAGCAGTAGTAGCAGTAGCGGGCTTGTAGTGCCTTTAGGGTGTAGGTCACCACGTGGGTCCTCTTATAGATGTATATTAAGGAAATGTTAGCGCTAGGGGCGGCGCAAATTTTCTAAGAGATACACCGCCACTTATTATTAGCCTACACAGTACCGCCGAGATCGTGCGAATAATGAACAATTTTGTCTACCGATCTCAAACGTATGACAAGAGAACCCCGTCCCCCGTTCTCTCGGCCAGGCATCCTACACCGAGTCACCGGGTATCATTATTAGTAATTCGATGGGTTCTTCTGTGTGTGGGCTGGAGGAGAGGAGAGAAGGGCGTTGTGAGATCTCGCCGAAGGGCTGTGAATTTGTGTGCTTAGCTCGACGCTAGTCTTATATCAGCAAGGCCCCTTTTTATCAAATCGCGATGCTTCGGGAACAACGTGGTGGTTTGACTCGTCTACAAGTGCTCACTGCGGAATTGGAAAACAGTGCGGCTTGCAAGTCATCTCAGTAACATTGTCTATCTGCTTCCACTGATTCCTCGACAGATGCCGTGGGGTGCGAGACGCGAAAGCGATGCCAAAGAGTAGGTCCGATCGATGAGTTAGAAAAATGATGAATGACGTTTGGTCTCGACAGCGCGCACCGCGCACCGCGCACCGAAACCAAAAAATTTCGTCCTGTCCCAGAATCCTCAAAAAGCTGTCCCGTGCCAGACTCGAACTGGCGGCCTTGGGATATCTACTCTTAGAGTAGTCATAGATGAATGCTATGAGACCCACGTGATAACCAACTACACCAACGAGACTTTGATTTTTGATTTTTTGAAGTGAATCGTGCCGAGGCAGACTCGAACCCGAGACCGTTGGCACAGTCTGGGGTGTACCCAACGAGACGGATTTAAACTTTTTTTAAGCTTTTTCGAAACTAACCTTTTTATTCCAGAACCCAACCATCTCTGACAGAACAAGTCGCGATCCGAGGGAGTGGTTTTCTTCCACAAATGGAAGTCGCGATAGCTAAGTCTTGGCACACGCTCCTTCGCCAAGAAACATTACAACCACGCCCTATTCGAATTTGTGTGGACCTCCACCACTGATACCCGCGCCTAGCCGCCAAAGGGTAAGGGTAATTACAAATCCATTCCCCAGCCCACATAATGACTCAACCATACAATAGAAATTCGAGAGATCATCTGGGAGCCAGTTCTTCAACTCCCCATCTGCAACCCAAATATCCGACAAACCACACCCTAAACATGAGCGTTGGACGTGCTCCATTCGGTAAGGCGACGCAATCTTCACAAAAAAGCGATGTGAGGCTGAACTAGCGCCTTACAGTGACTCTGGATGTCTTCACTTCGGAGAGGTTGGCAAAAATCCTTGTACAATATACGAAAAGGATGTTGACGCGATAGTGCAGGTTCAAAGGCAACCCGCTCGCGGTTGTGGATGTGACAGGGACCAATACATCCCCAGCCCAAATGCAACTCATCACAAAAGAGTTTAACTTCTCCGAGACTGTTTTCATTGACCATAGTGAGCAAGACTGTCCTCGTATCAGGATATTCACTCCGAGTGAAGAGATGGAGTTCGCCGGGCATCCAGTCATTGGAACAGGCCATATTTTGTTTCGGCAAATGTTGCCAGGACTCCCTCCCTTCGATGAATCCGCCTCCATTCAGACAAAAGCAGGGCGAGTTGTTTTGCGCTACGACTCAGCCAGCAATCTGGTGTCGGCACATGTCCCACACAATGTTCATATTCATTCAAAGGAGACGCCTGGGGAGATTGTGTTGGCCACCCAGCCCGCTTTAGCTGCCCTCAAACCAGCCAAGACAGGAAAAGGGGCACACCCCGCAGTCTCCATAGTCAAAGGGGCCACGTACGTTTTGGTCGACTATACGGAACAGCCAGATCTTTTCCCAGCCTTGAGGCCAGGTCCAAGTCCGAGCATCCCCTTGGATCCGGAATGGGCGCCCTCTCATGTCGGCATCATGTACTACAAGGACTTAGGATGGCAGGATCAGGGGAAAACGCGGAAACTACAGGTGCGCATGATTGCCAGCGGTATAGAGGATCCGGCAACTGGAGGCGCGTCTTGTGCGCTTGGGGCATTTCTTGCCTTACAGAATGGAACGCCCAACGGGTCGTACAGGTTCAGTATCAACCAAGGTCATGAAATGGGAAGAGCTAGCAACATTGTGGTGGACGTAACATTGAACGATGAAGGAAACAGGGTGGCCGCGGTGTCTTTGTCAGGTAACGCAGCGCCTGTCACGGAAGGGAAAATTCTTCTGCCTGTGTAAAGGGGGTTGGGAATCCGGTTCCTTCATCACAACAGATCATACATCACTCCTTTTCTCTTTGGAGTCACTGATCTTGACATAAAGCGCCTCTAGGAGCACTACATGGCGCAGGTCGTAACGCCCGCGTACTCGATAAGTCACGCACAGATACATTGGCTAAGGGTAGCGGAGCCCAGGATCATCAACATGCAAAATAGAATCGTTGGACGAGAGATCACATCAGGTTCCCATATTACGCAAACATCACATTGTTACATACTTTATGTACACCCATGGAAAAACAAAACCGAAGACCAGATCGCCAGGCTATTCACCCGCCTCAACCAAAGGGACCACCACCCATCCAGGCCGTGCCAAAACGCTTATGCATGTGACCGCTTCAGAGACTCGCATGAAGTGGAAAGTTTGCCGTAGAAGGAGAGGTATCATTGTCGATGAGGGGTGATCAGGTCCGTCCACGGAATGTAGACAGCTCGTCGCGCCGGGGAGGCATTTCTTGTGCTTCTCCGCGGTCGGCGTGACATTCTCTCACACCCTTCCTCAATCTTTGGCAAAGTTTGCCCATCATGCTCTGAGTCTCTCGGGCTCCCTCCTCAAGTATCTGTGTCGCCTGCATTCCTTCCTTCATTTCGTTCTCCACCATACCAGTGCTCCGGATAATTGTCGCCATGTGCTCTATTTTCTTTGCCGTAGAGAGATCCGGTTTCCTAGGAGTGGAGAGAAGAGGAAGATGCTACGTTGCTAGTACGAGGACTCCTTGATGCGCAGTGAACAGGGTCATTCCACCGTAGCCGAAAACCCGCCCTTAGAGTAGAGAGTCGATGGTTGACGGCGACGGCAGGGGATTGAATAGTAAGGACGGTAGCCATAGTCGGAATGATCGCCTGAGAAACTTTGACGCTGCCAGAACAGTCTCGATCAAAAGTTCAAACGGTTTTGCGGGGTTGGCATCGTCGAGTGACAGGACCCGTGAGGACATTAGGGTATGATGAGCAGAGGTGAAACAGAAATGGCTAGCCGGTGGCTGTATGAAACACAATGGCTGAGCTTAACAGTAGAAATCATTCCGGTAATTCACTTAGGGGGTATGCGAAAGCGTTCAAATCGCGCTCCCAGGTCCGGAATCGGGTGCACTCCACTTTGCTGAGGCCTTCCTCCCACAACAATACAGCCCAGTTGAATAATTGGGATTCAGACCCACGCGCGGCGGATAACATATGTGGCTGCACAAATGGCTACCGCCGACGGACAGTGAAACCACCGTGTTCAAGTATCTCCGTGACTTGATTCCGGAGAATCGATATGTCATCTGCCCTGGCATCTCCGTTGGCCTCCATGCTCTCAAGGCGTTCCTTAATGGATTCGATGTCCTTTCGGAGAAATTCTTCCAAAGTACCCATTCTGTTTTCCGCGATTGCTGTCACATCTTCGGGGAGTGCGGATAGAAGCGAATCGCCCAGTATGTTGCGCAGGTCGAAGGCTCCAGCCCAAATATCGCCGGTTGGTTCTCCTTCAGCCTTCGGAAACTGCTCTTTGGCCTTCCCTTTGGCGAACTATACAATGATACTCTCGATAAATGGTTTCAGTTCCTCCTTGAGCGCGCCTACAGACAGTCGGTCGAGTGCACTGGCATCCCCATTATCCAAACGCGGCAAGACAGCCAGTAGAATCTCGTCAATGAATTGTCCTTGCTTCAGCGCCTCCATGGTCCGAGGGGTAATCGCTTCCAGAATCTGAGGTGTGATCGTATCCACCATCTGAGGTGTAATCGGATCGACAATCTGAGGTGCAATTGCAGCAACGATCTGGGGTGTGATGGCATCAACGATCTGGAGTGCGATGGTAGCAATGATCTGGGGTGTGATGGTAGCAACGATTTGGGGTGTGATGGTACCAACGATCTGAGGTGTGACTGTGGCAACAATCTGAGGGGTGACCGTATCAATAAACTCAGGTCCGAGATCTTTCATAAGCCATCGCACGAAGCCTCGTTTCCAGTGATGTATGTATGGGCCAAGAAATCCGGAATGGGCATGGACGGGAAGCCGGTGAGTTTCTCTCCTGCCGTCACGCCTGTTGTTGCGTGCGATGCGTCGGATGAGAAACTGGGCCCAGGCGACATACAAGCCAACAATCCATAGGAGGATCTTACCCAGGTCGACATTGACGTCATACTCAAGGGCAGCCCGGAAGTATGACCATTGCGTGGTAACTTTGGCAGGGTACGAGGTCATAGACGGCGCGACTTGCAACTTGGTTGACGAAACTGCGTCTTGGGTGGTTAGGGCAGGCACATCGGCGGGAAGCCAGCGTGCTCGCTCAGCGGCTTCTCCAGCTCGGATTTCCTCCAGGTTCTGCAGAACCATGCGATCGAAACCTGCTGGTGACTTTGTCTCAGTGCAGTACAGGTTGTTGCCGTACACATAGAGCGGGCTGCGCTCGATATTGGCGCGGCGTTCCTCTGCAGCCTGGAATGCTTCCAGGTACTGATGAACGACGAGGCCAAAGTCACTGGGGGATTGAGATTCGTTGCAAGAGAACAGTTTCCCGTAATCCGGGATATTGTGTCCACCTCGCTCGGGAGCTGTCGAGGTGACGTTTAAGGAGGGAGACTGGGCAGCGTTAGTGGGGATCTCACTCCAGCTTGGAGGGGGAAGGGGGAAACCTACCTGTATATTGTGACGCATGTAGAGCATGATGAGAAAGGCCACACTAATGGCCGCGGCATCCGTGAAGCGGCCGACATTATATGACTGTGCTGGAGCGGCGATGCGACCAGCACGGTCAACGTTCTCGGTCCACGACAGGAAATTGCTCGTCGCCATGGCAGCGGAGGGTAGCAGGAAAGCGGTTTACAGAGTCTCTGTAGAGGGGAACGGATTGCGCAAACGATCGAGGTGGTGAGCTCAACTGGAGGGTTGGCGATGTCGATGTTGGAGCAGGAAAAGAGGGAGGAGGACGAATGCCAGTGTTTATCTGCAGTTTTCAAAAGAAAAACGCCAAGTCTCGCGTGTGCCGAAGCGAGATTGGGGTGAAGTCGGTGAAAGGCGGAGAGTGAAGTCGGTGAAAGCCCGTCACGTGATCGTGACGAACTTCCCTTGAGTGCAACTTGGTGTTAGATGGAGTTGTTCCGTTAGTAGAGGATATAGATTTTCGTGCTAGATCTTAGTCCATACGCTGTAGATTTGCTGGAGAACTACTTGTTGATGTATGTTTCTGTGAATGTTGTCCTGAGAATTACGGAAATATCATGTGTTGTTTTCTGGCCATTGAATATGACGACGGTAATGATATGGACTTTGGTACTGCTCTGAATAGGTATTGCATAGCTTCCCACGGAGCCCGATCTTAATATTAGATATTCGAATGGGCGTTGGACACAATGTTCTTCTACGGCCCCACAATTGCGAGAAAGGATTGTCTGTGGAAGACAAATATAAGAGCATAAAGAGATATAAACAAGACAAAGAAGAATGAAACAAACAAAGACTCAAGGACCAGCGGGGCTTTGCGAATTTGACATGGTAGCCGAAGTGACATGTTATAAGGAGCCCTTGGGAAGGCATTGATCCTGAGTACGAAACAGCGGCTTGGCCACGAAGGAAATGTAGACTCGATTCAGATATGTAATGGCTGCGACAGCCTAAAAAGAGATAGAATCCGTGATCGGAGTGAACTAAAATCAATGTTGAGCCCTGCTTTTGAGGTGAAAAACTGGCGCGCTTGACAATTTTTGGGGAGACATCTGGAATCGCCAATCTTGCTTTAACCAGACGCTGCCGTCCGGACGATCTAGGATATGTGAATATCAATACGACACGGTACATCCGCGCGAGCGCCATTTACAAAAGAACTCGCGGAAAACCTTCGAGCTAGTCTACGCGCACAGCAACAGCGTGAGCACAAGGTTGTCAACATCCTTTCAGCATGACGCTTTCGAACGAAGGAAAATCCTACGTATTATTAACGTATTTGACTGCGATAAACTCTCAGTAGCACCTCGTTTCCTCCCATAGGGAGACCCACTTGTTCATCTTTCTTTGCGAAATCTTCCACTGATTCTCCGCAATCCTCGCTTCGAGATCTTTCATGGCCTTTTGATTCTCATACGACCCATGCTTAATATAATTGCGGTCTTCTGCGGAGAAGCTTCTCCGCTTAACGAATCCGTCAGGTACCCACCCAGCCGGGATCTGATCCCGAGAAGCTTCCACCACCACACGATCCCCATCCTCCACGGTATCCCAGTAGTAGTCGTAACGTTCAAGAACGTCAGTCACATTCTTTCTCTCATCGGCTTTCCCCGCCACTGAAATTTGCTGCCGTATCCGATCTAGCCAAATTTGTGCATCCCGGCCCTGATCTTTAGGTCTGAAATCTGTGCGTGTGGCTACTTGCAATTTAAGGGCTTCTTCAAAAGCGGCTTCTGCCCCATCCCAATTCCTCAGGCCCGCTTCGGCGCGACCAACCCAGTAGTGAGATAACGCCTGAAATCCCTCCAGCCCTAGATTCTTCGCTATCGGTAGAGCATGCCCTCGCGCAAGCCGACTGATCAGATGAAAGTTCGTGATAGGGGTAGCTGGGGATTCTTTAGAGAGGCCAAAGCGTGGAGAAGCCAGGAGGGTGCAGCGGCTCAACACTGTTCGCAGATTGATGTACCGCGAGCGCCTCTCGGTGCTCATGTTCAACAAAAAGGATTCGACGTGGTGATCCGGGTGCTCATCTTCAGCGGGGTGCGGGTAGAGTTGTTCATTGCGATGTGAGAACTCCGCAATGGAATCAATATCATCCTCAGAAGATAGAGCAACAGAAGGCGTAGAGGGTTCCGTGGGCAACGGTAGATCGCGAACATCGACCTCACTGTAATCGTTAGGATTCTGGAGGTAGGGACCGATGGCATAGTCGAACGGAGACATATGCAAGGGGAGGATATTATCGGTGTTATCCATGGAGCTGGTTTGAGAAGATGGACGGAAAGGCGATGCCCTTGCATATGAAGCTCCTGAGATTGAAGGGGATCCCGAAGGTGGCTGGGGGTGCCTTGCTAGTTCTTCTGTCTGTTGTACATGGTCTGTGACGTCAGACCCCGAACCCACATCTGAAGAGGTTTCTGTCAATAAGTGTTTACTAACACCCCTATTGTTATGATGGATGACCTCCAATAGGGCTGATGAGTCGGTGCTCGTCTCCCCTTCTGACTGAAGATCGCTTCTGTCGGAACTCGGCGGCGTTAAGTAGGGAGAGGCGGGGCCGAGACGTTCATCGAGTACCTCCGCGTAGTGTTGAAGACCTTGCTCAGACAGCGAGCTATCAATTTCTCGTTCCGTTGGGTCAATCTGCGCATCAGTTCTGCGACCACTCACTTCAATCGTGCGCCTCCTGGACGTTGGGGATCTTCTGGGAATATGTGTATCGATATACTGCGGACCCATATATGGCACTCTCGCTTCCTCAGGTAAACTGCCAGGTTCCGGAAAGTCGTTGTGCACTTTGGCCCCCCGAGGGTGAAGAAACTCCAAACGGTCTTGTCCGAGACGACCTGGCACTGGCCGTGGCGAACCCGGAACTCTGCTCGTACTGGGCGACGAGGCATATTGGTGCTGGATCCTGCGTGACTGAAGATCTGTGTTTCGGCCAACACGGGTATTTGGATGCGCCATGTGAGATGGCGTCGTGGTGCGAGAGTCGTCATTTTCCTGATTGCTTGTTAGCATAAACTCTTGAGACGTATAAATGCAGAATTCTCCTACCCTTGGACTAGCAGCTAGGTGCTCGTCAACGGATTGGTGCGAACCGATGTCGGATGCCGTGCGACGATGTTTCCTGAGCCTCTCTTTCGGCGGGTCGTCTATAGCCATAGTTGGGTTACGTGCCGTGATGTTGACATTGCTGTAAGACCTGTCGTCGCCCCGCCAGCATATACTTTCTCGATATAACTCTTTGTCCGTTCGCAGCTCGCATGTTCCTGAGGTGCAAATTCGGCGGAAATTTCGCACAAAGAACAGCATCTGAAAGACAAAGAGCAACGCAAGGGGGTGCGCCAAGACCTCGAACTGTTCATTGTTGGAGCGTAATGAATCCTTAAAATAGCGAAAAGGTCGCTTCCTAACCGATTATGATGCAGGACATTGCCGGTATGCTGCGTCTGCCATGATTGCACTCTCACCAGGCGCAAACTCAGCCTCCAGCATTGCCTCATGGGCCATTCGACTTGAAATTTATCGACTGGAAAATTACAGTGATGCACAGATTCCGAGCTTCGTACTCCGTACGGTCTTCTCCATTGCACTTCGATCCTTCTGGTTTGGTCCTCCATATTTTCCTCTTCAGTGAGTGGTTGTAACAAAAGTTTGCCGAGTTTGGCGTTGGGAGCAGGATACAAGTAGCGCTTTGCTCTCTGGAAACCGGTCATTGTCACATAGGAAGCGTTGTCAGCGTGCGGTTGTACGGGGATTGGCCGGTGATGCGGAGCATAGAGGGGCTCAGGGGTTAGATCAGCCTTTCTGGAGGCAGATTCCAAGGTTTAAGGCTGTCCTGTGCCCAAACTGTTGGACATCGGGCCACGCAGCACGATCAAAGGGAAAATGCACCGGATATGGCCTAGGTTCGGGCGGCTATGGCAACGATCCGCTTAGGAAAGCCGGATCAAATGTTGAAACCTCCGTGTCGGGCCGCCTCGACGAACCTCCATAGCCCAGCGTCTTCTGCTGCGGCTCGTACGCTCGACACTTCCTTGAGATCGACGGGGCGATTTATATCCTCGTAGCGTACCTTGGATTTCGTCCCGCGTGACGCCTCTACACTTCCAGGCTTGACTACTTCTTCGGAGGCACCTCGTCTAGGTTTACCGACATGGGCGCGTGGAAAGTATTGTTCCATGATGTGCACCATCATGTCCTTGGAGACGTTCTTCGCAAGCCAACGAACGATCTCCTTGCCCTCGTCTTCATGCCCAGGCATAACAAGATGCCTCACCAACACCCCTTTTTTAGCAATGCCGTCGGCAGTAAAACAAAGATCTCCGACTTGGGCATGCATGGCCTTGATGCTCTCCATAGCGGTGGCTGTGTAGTTATCTGCCTTCAGCAGCCGTTTGCTTGTACTATTCTTCCACACTTTGAAATCGGGTAAATATATGTCAATCAGGCCGTCGAGCAAGTTGATACTTTCGAGAGAGTCAAACGATGACGTGTTGTAGATGATAGGCAGCCGGAGACCTAATTCGCGGGCGTGTAGTATTGAGAGCACAACTTGCGGGACAACATGCTCGGGAGTGACAAGGTTTATGTTGTGGAC
This sequence comes from Westerdykella sp. P71, assembly GCA_019022765.1. Classification (NCBI taxonomy): domain Eukaryota; kingdom Fungi; phylum Ascomycota; class Dothideomycetes; order Pleosporales; family Sporormiaceae; genus Westerdykella; species Westerdykella sp. P71. The sequence continues at coordinate 19,216 of JAFHBW010000598.1, forward strand.
TACGCCGACATCCTGCAGTTTGATATACCACTCGGCGAGTTGTTCAGGCGTCAGGTCGAAACCGTTACGTTGGTGGGCTATATCGTGGTTTTGGCAGAATACACAGCGGAGATTACACCCACTGAAGAAAACGCTGCCTGAGCCATTGTGACCTTGGAAGCAGGGCTCTATAGCATTGTCAGACATCAAATTGGAACCCGTCAAGCTGGATATGGATCCGTACCTTCGCCAAAATGCGGTGCAATGGTGTTGACCGTCACGGTCTCCGCTCCAATCAAGCACACTCCAGTCTTCTCATATCGATTAACTCCACATAGTCGCGGGCAAAGATTGCAGTTGCGAAGATGTGCATATGCCTGAGAGCGCTTCTTAGCCGCGTCGAGTGAGGATAACAACTGGTAGCGGGGAATGTAGTCGTCGAGGAGCCATGGTGGCGCTAGATGGAGTGTACGCTTCGATATTGATGGAGCCCGGAGGGACACGAAGCTCTGGCCTCTAGGTATTGCGGCCGAATTGCGAAAAGCCCGTAGCATTTCGGGCGCGAGACAACCCCATTGATACTGTTACGCTTCCCATTGCACTCACCTCAAGGTGGCAGGGTGACCCTACGCTTGCTGCGGTACGGAATAATATTCATCCGTTTCCGATCAGCACCTGTCACCCTAGCAGCTTTCTTGCGGCCGGGCAAGAGAAACAGTCAAACACTTCCTTTTCCGGTGCTCTCAGTGGGATGCACAGCGAGCACAATTGTTACAGCATACGGGCG